>JAPDVU010000006.1:172044591-172089591 GCA_026230045.1 Corynorhinus townsendii | reverse complement strand
CAGCTTTCATAATTACAAGTCAGTCGATGTGGTGTCTCCCCTGGGTGCGTGGAGGGATCAGTCTTTTGGGGACGGAGTGCAGCACAGGCTCCTGCATCACGTGTGATCCTGAGAACCTCTCCTTGGTTTAAAGATAAGAAACCAAGAACGACCCGCCAGCGGCGTTGCTTCGGCCACGGAGCGGGCGGCGGTCGGCAGGCGGGCCCTGCGTGTGCTCTCACCTAACCTGACTTGCTTTTTCCACCTCCGCAGTATGAGTTGAGACCGTGAACATGGACTTTTCTCGGCTCCACATATACACGCCGCCTCAGTGTGTGCCCGAGAACACTGGCTACACGTATGCACTCAGGTGAGCGTGTGTGTCTTGTCACTCAACTGCCATTGAATGAACGGGGCCTGTGTGGGCTAACATGTTATGTTCAGAAAGAGAAGACACCTGTAAACTGTTACACTATTTTTTATGAAGTCACCGAGCTGACCTGGACGTTTGAGGGTGTTTCAAAAACGGTACGGTGCTGATGACTCAGTGATTAGTCATTGCGCATGAAATGCTGTTTTAACTCCACCCGGAGGGCTGTGCCCGGACTGAATCTGTGGTTGTGTTAGGGCCGTGCGACTTACATTATCGACTGGTCTCTGACAGTTATCCCACCAACTGTCCTGGGAGGACTGCCTTTGAGAGGAGGCACCCCAGGGGGTGGGCCGGGGCTGGGCAGCCAGGTCTGGAGCCCCCTCCCGATGCTCAGCCCTCTGCTCTGACCCGAGTCTGCACTTAGAAGGTGCTGACTTGTCCTTTGCATGTCCAGTTTATCAAATGGAAAGGATGGTTGGCGGGACACTTAAGTATCCTAAAATCACAGTTAGTGCAAAGGACGGCTCCCTGGAAGGTTAGGGTTTGATTGGCAGTTAGAGAGTCTTTGCACCTGGGCAGGATTTGCGCACAGGAAATGGCTCTTCTAAGATAAAGGGTGATGGGAACTTGAAGCACATGGGAGGGTATTTTAAGGACAGTGCTTTTTAAGGGCATTAGTCAAATCTCACAATTAATGATTGTGTTGCTATTCACACTTTCCATAGTAACACACTCTTTGTTTTCTTTGTTAAAAGTCCTGTAGTGTTGCCCTAGTCGGTTTGGCTCAGTGGGTAGAGCGTCGGCCTGCGAACTGAAAGGTCCCAGGTTCGAGTCCGGTCAGGGCACATGCCCAGGTTGGGGGCTTGATCCCCAGTGGGGGACTTGCAGGAGGCAGCAGATCCATGATTCTCTCTCATTATTGATGCTTCTATTCTCTCTCCTTCCTTCCTCTCTGAAATCAATAAAAATATATTTTTAAAAAGTATTTTATAAGAAATTGAGTGGGCCAGCTCAAGTAAACTATTCCTTATTCTATATTGTGGGGCATAATTATTATTCTCACTAATTTATTTTTAGCTTTTACAACCTATTTTAAATATAGTTTTTAAAAGATGCTTGTGTCTGGGTCTCTGTGGGGACAGCAGCACGGTGAATTCAGTAACTGGCAGCCTTCCCTGAGGTGGAGGTGGGTGGTGAGGGTGGCCGAGCCCTAAGGAGGAAGGACGGGCGGGTGGTTCTGCAGGCTGTGCTGGGTCTTTGTCGAGGCCAGTGGAGACCAGTGAAGGGTTTTAACGAGGAGCAGTGTACCCAGGTCTGTGCCGGGAAGGACACGAGGCTGCAGTGTGGAGAAGAGGGTTCCCAGAAGTTGTCCTCTCGGCCTTGTCCTCCAGACCCTCCCCGTCCTGCTCCCCCACCCGTGGCTGATGCTCTGCCCACTCTCCTGGCTGGTGGGCGCTGGCTCCACACTGCGCAGGCACCGGAGGGCTCCTTCCCATCCTGGCCGCTCTGCATTTCATGGCAGCGTTTTCCTGCTGGGAACTACCCAGCCCTGCCTCCTGCCTGGCATCAGCAGTCTCGCCTTTGGGCTCCCCTTCTCGCCCCAGTGCACTGTTTTGGAGCAGGTCTCTGAAGGGTGAGACTCAAGCACAGCTCTGCAGAGCCCTGGTCAATAAACCACTCCCAGCAGCTCCCCATAGGGCCGACACCCAGTCAGTAGGCCAGCTTCCCAGGCCGTCTTCTTTTTATTAACAACTTTTAGAAGTGGACCTGCACAGGGCCCTCCCATTCTGCTGGTGACTGTCTGCAGGGTGAATCTGTGCGTCCGGGAGCTGCAGTTAGCTGGAGAGATTTGGTCGCCCCAGATTTCCGTGGTTTGTGGCTTCACTGCACGGCAGGTGGTGCTTCCTGCTGTGCTCTGAGCAGGCTGCATGGGGTCTGTCTCTCCCCGCAGGTGGGGTGTTGTCCCCTTCCCTATTCACTGAAATCCCATCACTTCTGTGGTGGTGGGCGTGGCAGCACTGGGGAGCTTTGTCAGGCCTCCTGTCCTGTGGTGGGCACCCTGCTGGGTGCAGGCCTGGCTGGGAGGAGCTGGCCTTTCGGTTGGTCGGTCTCGGGGAAGTTGGTCTTCTACCCCTGATCTTAACCCCAAGAGGCTGAGAAGTGATGGGGGTGGGGTGGGGGGGTGTAGCCAACAGGTTGGCTGTTAGGGAAAGAAGGGCATGCTGTGATGACTGACTTACCTTACCACAAGGAGAGGGGGAGTGTGTCTGGGCCCAGGCAGTAAGGAGCCGTACAGAGAGGCTGAAGGCAGAGAGACGAGGCGCTGACAGTGAGGCCCAGACAGTGAAGGCGCAGCACGATGGGCCCTGGGGTTCCCTGCCCTGCAGATGGCAGTGTGATTGTGATCCTTCATGAGCGGTCTGAGACGCTGCCTACTCTCCGAGGGGGAGAAGGAAGCAGGGCCTTGGGGACTAGAGAGCCGCGGTGGAGGCAGGGGAGGGTGACCTGGAAGTGAGGAGGGGACAGAGGTAGCAATGCTGTCAGCACCTGGGACCAGGTGACCCACACAGGTTGCCGGGCAGGAGCGAGGACCTGTGGGGTGGGGACAGAGGGAACCCCTGCTGCTTGCAGCCATCGAGAACTGAACAGAGAGAGCTGGGAGAGATGGCCAGGCCCTGGGACAGTGGCCCGAGGCTGCTGGTCACGGCATTGGAGGCCTCTGAGGCTGAAGGACATTGTGGTGAAGGGCCAGAGAGACGGGGGACAAAGGGTCAGGGTGGGAGGATCAGCTGAGGGGTAGATATTCAGAAAGCACACCGCTGAGCATGAGTGTGGGGTCAGTCTTCAGCTTGTCACTGCACACGACTTGCTCGGCCCACAGACCAGCCTTGGCGGGTCCCCTGGCGTCCCACTGCCCACTGCCACAGCTCCTCGCCGCCCAGGGTCCATAGTAGTTTCCGGCTTTCAATGGCAGTAGATTTCCTTCAGTCTTTTGATTAAAAGTGCATCTAAACAGATTTTTAAAGACCATTAGGTGTCCATAGCAACACATAACTGGGGAGAGAGCCAGACTGAAACCTGGCCCTCGAGGGTGGAGCTCGGCCTCCTGTGGGGCTTCATCTATGCTGCTGCTTTATCTCCCCGTTAGGTCACTAATGCTCTCACCCTCAGCTCACGGTTTTGTGCCCTCTCCCCTCCTCCACCCCCCAGCTTCACAGAGAACCAGTGAAGGGCTTGAGCACCCATTGGCACTGGTGTTGCCGGTGGGTGCCTGGCTCCTCTGGATAGGATGGCGGGCGCAGCCCAGGCCGAGGCCACAGCCCCTGCTGGTCCTGGATGCAGGTCCCTGTGGAAAGAGGGCTGAGCCCAAGAGGGGATTGCTGACCCTGCCCTGCCCTCCCTGCCGTGAACCCAGCCTGGTTTAGCTCTCGGGGGCGGCAGCTCTGTGACCAGTTTGAAGAAGACCTTCCAGGTCTTTCTGTGCTTTATGTGTAAGATGGGGTTTGTTTTCAAGTTTCAGTCTAAATAGGACAGCCTCACGGCTTAGGAAACATGGGCGTGTCATGTTTATCTCCTCCCTCTCCCCACCCCGCCACGGGCGGTCTACATAGGCTGCTGGTCTAACATTCTTCCAGCGGCTTCTTCCCGTCCAGCTGTGATCTGCAGGGTGCCTGGGGAGGGCAAGGAGAGAGCCACTGCCTTTGCCCGTCCTCTGGATTGCTGGTTGACTGTGCCTGTCACACGGGTGTGGCTTGGACAGAGACAGGCAGACCTGGCCGTCACCATCCTTCCTGAGGTTAGTTCATGAAGGGCCATCCGTGACCCGTGGAAGGGTCCACACTTGCATGCGGAGCTTTGCTTTGAAAGAACATGCTTTCCTTAAACTGAAGTCATCTATATATATAATCCTATATAATAAAGAGGTAATATGCAAATTGGCCATCACTCCAACACACAAGATGGCCTCCCCCATGAGGACACAAGATGGCCTGCAGGGGAGGGCAGTTAGGGGTGACCAGGCTGGCAGGGGAAGGCAGTTAGGGGCAACCAGGCCAGCAGAGGAGGGCAGTTGGAGGCAATCAGGCTGGCGGGGGAGTGGTTAGGGGGTGATCAGGCTGGCAGACAGAAGCGATTGGGGCAATCAGGCAGGCAGGCGAGTGGTTGGGAGCCAGCAGTCCTGTATTGTGAGAGGGATGTCTGACTGCCCGTTAGTCGGACATCCCTCGAGGGGTCCCAGATTGGAGAGGGTGCAGGCTGGGCTGAGGGACACACACGCACGCGTGCACACACACGCACGCGCGCGCACACACACCCGGTGCACGAATTTCTTGCACTGGGCCTCTAGTCTATATACACTGAGTGGCCAGATTATTATAATCTCTGAACGCGTAACAATCTGGCCACTCAACGTATATCCTATATAATAAAAGGCTAATATGCAAATTGTCTCCTCTACCAGGAGTTCAACCAGCAGGCAGGCCGGCCAACTGCCCATGCCCCCTCCCCCTGGCCAGGCTGGCCAGACCCCACCCATGCACGAATTCATGCACCGGGCCTCTGATATATATATATATTGAGTGGCCAGATTATTATGTGTTCAGAGATCTTAACAATCTGGCCGCTCAGTGTATATATAAAAGGCTAATATGCTACTTGTCCGACTGGTCGCTATGATGTGCACTGACCACCAGGGGGCAGACGCTTGGTGCAGGAGCTGTCGAGCTGTAGTGACTTGGCAGCAGCGGTTCTCAGGTGATGCACCCCGAAACCAGAGAGGAGGGAACCCGACTGATTCCTGCGGGGGCCGCGCAATTCCACCTGCAGCCGTGGGTTATGTTGTTGCTGGGGCGCCGTCAGCCGAATCTGGTTTACTGCTCACTTGGTTTGCATTCCACACCCTGTACGATGGCAACTCTGCAGAGTGCTCTCGCGCACTCCGGGACCCCTCAGGGATGTCGGAGAGCTGATTTCAGCCCGATCCCCGCAGGCCAAGCTAGGGACCCCACCTGCAGGAGGGACCCCGCTCACTCCATACACGCCTTTCGAGCCACTGCGCTGCCCCAGGTGCGCCGGCTGGGGAGGGACCGCAGGAGGTTGGCTCCAGGCGGTCCAGTCCGTCATGCCCAGTCCCGCCCCGCAGGCCGCCTTCTAGTTAATTTCCTTTCACTGAGCACGACCCGTGCACTGGGTCACTAATAGTTGTATAAAATATTTTGGGGGAAAAACAGGCGATTTTAGCCTAGGCCAGTGGTTGGCAAACTCATTAGTCCACAGAGCCAAATATCCACAGGACAATGATTGACATTTCTTTGGAGAGCCAAATTTTTTAAACTTAAACTTCTCCTAACACCGCTTCTTCAAAATAGACTCGCCCAGGCCGTGGTCTTTTGTGGAAGAGCCACCCTCAAGGGGACAAAGAGCCGCATGTGGCTCGCGAGCCGCAGTTTGCTGACCACGGCCTGTACTAAAATTATGTCCTTGGCCTCCTTGCTGCACACTCCGCGTGGCTGCCACAGGCTCCCGCTCCAGCCCCTAGGTCCACACAACCAGCCTCCGAAGGCGTGTGGCGTGTCCCACACCTGTGATGTGAAGCCGTGGTGTCAGCTGCTGTTGTGTGACTGCATGTTCTAGTGTCAGATCTAACGAGGAGGAATTTGGTTGGGAAACTATTTCTGTGATATCAAATATAATGCAAAACTGTTTTTAAGCCCATTCACTTCACTCCGATTGCCAAGTCCTTCCCACGCTCTCTTGGGCAGCAGGCGTCCCATACCACCACTCCCCTGGGAAACCTCTGCGACACGTGGCACTCCCAGGCTCCCTCCCCCTCCCCCTCCATGCCCTGGGTCTGCCCTCTGTCTCCCTCAGGGTCTCAGGAAACCCTCAGCCGGGTCCTACCCCTCCCCTCCTCACAGTGACCTGTGCTCACCTCCTCCTACCTGCCAGGTGGTGGCTCCTCCCCGCTGGCAACCCTGTAACATGTGTCCTGGTGAGTGGGAGCCCTGAGCACGCTCGGCCACCGGGACCTGCTGGGCAGGGCAGGAGGCATGGTCCCACCCGAAGTGGCACAGAGTAGGCGCTCAGAGAATGTTTCTTGGTTTGGAAAAGCTTGCTAATAACACAGAGGGCCACACCTTTGAGTCCACGCTAACTCCATGGAGGGCTGAAGTGAGCTCCCAGGCTTGTCTCCGCTCGATGGTGCGTTAGAGGCAAACTAGCAGATGGTCTAGCCTAGCACCTGCTTCCTCCTGTCCTGCCATGGGTCGTTTGTGACTGTGATTCCTGCCCGGGAGGGTCGCTGTCGCTGCTGCTTCGGGTGTGGGCAACACGACTGCCCGCAGGTGGGATTCTTGTGAGTCAGCGTGGCTGCGTCGAGCGATCTCCGGTCTGCTCTGACTTAAACAGCAGGCACCGGGGCTGGTTCCCCCGCACCGATGGGGTGCAGCCTGCCTGCCTTGTAGGAAGTCGTCACAATGCTATGGGTGTTCTAGAAAGGCACCACAGGTCCCAGCTCCTCTGTTCCTTGTTGGTGTGTTGAAAGCGGTGCTGTGAGCGTGCGTCTGACACACTTCTCTCCTTCCAGTTCCAGTTACTCTTCTGATGCCTTGGATTTCGAGACTGAGCACAGATTGGACCCCGTGTTTGATTCTCCAAGAATGTCGCGGCGTAGCTTGCGCCTGGCTACCACTGTGTGCGGCACTGAGGGGGGCCAGGCGGGGGACGCCGACTCGTGCCTCAGCAGCACAGCCTCCCTGAAGGACAGAACGGCCAGGTGAGCCCCGCGCCTTTGTGCTCACACGCGTGCTCACACCAGTTAGAGCCAAATGCACACACTCGTGGCCTGTAAGACCAGCTCTTGAATTTGAGGACAGGCGTGCATACCGACCCACGAGTGGTCTCGTGGCTGCGCTGTAAATAAGGGCTGTCGGTGTTGGTGTCCTGAGGGTAAGGTTCCCCAGGTCTGCAAGCCTGGGGAAGGTGTGGGTGCCCATCACATGGGCACATGCCACCAGAGGCTGTTAGGGGCGGGGCCATTGAGCCCGTCTGTCTCTAAAACCGTGTGCAGTACAGACTGCCTGTGCCCAGAGGAGCACAGTGGCCAAGCTCGGTGTGCCCTCGAGACACAGTGGAGCTGCAGTCTCCCGTGGGCCACGTGAGAGTGACAGGTTCCCACAGGCTCTTCTCTCGGGCGCGGGGAAGGTGCTGTCAGCAGGGATGCTGCTGGCCTAGCGGGCTGGATGCTCCGGTCGGAGTCCTCTCGGAGTTTAGAAACAGAGTTTGCACCTCACTCCCCCCTGAGACTCAGCAAGAGACCGCAAGCTGTGATGGTTACAGCTTGGTGCATGGTGTGGGCACACCCGGCGGTGTGGGCACACCCACGGTCACCAGGTGTCCTAACGCCACGCGCACGCCCTCTGTGCCCACTGCCTGCTCCCAGCCAGCACTGCCCCCTCAAGGGGCTTCTGCTGCTGGTCTTAGCGATACGCAGGGTCCAAAAGCGTTAGTGCTGAAGGCCCTCATCCCTGTCACTGTGCTCACTGGGAACAGGCCCTGGGCGTGCTTGCCGGACTTAACGTCTTTCCTGGTGACTGAGGAGGAGAACGGGGTGTGCGAGTGTGTGGTCGCTTGGTCTGAAAAGGGAGGGGTAGACTTAGAAATCATACGCTTTTTTATTTTCATACGTAGGCTGCTTTTATACTAGGTTATTTTAAGTTCTCACCACTTTCCAGTTTTAGAAGGAGCTCTTGGACCCCAGCTTAGGTCTCCCTTTTCCAGATCAGTGGGTGTTTCATTACAGCAGGAGATGGACAAAGATGCTGCCTTAAAAATGCTGTTTAGCCCAGCCCGCGTGGCTCAGTGGTTGTACACGGACCCATGAACCAGGAGGTCACGGTTCCATTCCCAGTCACGGCACAGGCCTGGATTGCAGGCTCAGTCCCCAGAGTGGGGCGTGCAGGAGGGAGCCAGTCGATAATTCTCTCTCATCATTGATGTTTCTGTATCTCTCTGCCTCTCCCTCCCTTCCTCTTTGAAATTAATAAAAATATATTTAAAAACAAAATTTTTAATGCTATGGTTTATTCTCAAAGGTTTTGTGTGTGTAAAATATCATCATTTTGTATTTACAAGAAAACGTCTATGAACTTGTTCCTTATTCCTTTCTTTTTAGAACAGCAAAGCAGCACAGAAGTGCGAGCAAACTGGCTTTTAGTGTAAACCGCCCCTCGAGACAGGTTGCTGCTGGCCAGAGCAGAGGCCTGCAGGGCGCGGCCTGTCTACGGCCGCCCGTGCTGGACGAGTCTCTGATCCGAGAACAGACCAAAGTGGACCACTTCTGGGGTGAGTTGTCTGCGGTGTGGTGATTGCTCAGATTGTTCGGGAAGGAGGGAGCTCATGGCCCGTGGAGCCCCGTAAGGTCAGGGTTTTGCAGAGGCTCACAAAGCCACACCGGAAGCTACATAGAACACGTCACCTCTGCTGGTCAGGTACCGAGCGGAGAGCTGCTGGTCAGGCGCGTCACTTGTGGGCACTGGCCATCCCTGAGCAGTGAGCTCAGGCTCCTTCGGCCTCAGCAGCGGGCAGGCAGTGTTTGTGAGCCATTGGACAGCACCCAGCGTAGACACAGGGACTGAGCTGACTTGACTGAAGGCAGCCATAGGACGACCCACTCCTGCAAGGAATGGCATGCTTTGGGCGGCAGCTTTGATGGGCGCAGAGCCGTGCTGTGTCCCCTCCGTGTCCTGGCCGGCCTCAGCAGACGGAAGCCCGGGCTTGTTCCAGGAGTTATGTGCCGCTCCAGGGAGCGAGGCAGCGAGCAGGGGGGTGGAGGGGTTGCCGTGTCTGAGGAACGGCTGGTCCCGCAAACCTTGCCTGCATGCTGCATCCTTAGCACGGGCAGTGTGCGCGTGTGGGTGCATGTATGCATTTTGGTCAGTGTCCTTCCATCTCCGTCAAAAGAGGGTGTGTGTGTTGGAGAAATGGCCATGAATGTTAGGCGTCTTAGGAAGTGAATCTTGACCAGCGCCATTGTGACCTTTACTTTTTTGAGTGGGTTTTGCTCTGTTTTGATCATTTGAGCTCAATTGAAAAAATATGTGTGTGTTCTAGGTCTTGACGATGATGGAGATCTTAAAGGTAAGGACTCAGTCCTTGTTCTGCCTGTGCTTTAAGACAGAGTGAGGGAGGGCCCACAGGTGTGAGCAACAGGCCCTCTGCGCTTTGAACCTTCAGGTGGCAGTAAAGCTGTCGTTCCGGGAAACGGCCAGGCGGCCGCCGACGCAGCCCGGAGCAACGGCTACACCTGCAGGGCCTGCACCCTGCTGTCCGAGCGCCCGGACACGCTGCCCGCGCACGGCGCCACCTCCAGGGTCTACTCGAGGGACAGGAGTCAGACACGTAAGTCCGCGCGCTTGTTCACGTGGTGGGAAAAGATTCCACGTGTCCTCTTACAGACCTGCTGTCACACGCCTCAGCACCTGCACTTTGTCTATCGTAGACTTGCACTCAAAATCATCCTGTAAAAGCTTAAGAAATGCACCAAAAAGTAACTGTGCTCCTTCTCATCCTCTTTCAACTTACATTTCTTCAAAAATATATTTGATTGGTTTCAGAGAGGAAGGGAGAGGGAGAAAGAGATAGGGAGAAAGAGATGGTCATTGATCAGCTGCTTCCTACCCACCCCACCCGGGGGAGGGAGCCCACAACCCGGGCTTGTGCCCTGACCAGGAATTGAACCCTGACCTCCTGGGTCACGAGCTGACGCTCAACCACTGAGCCACGCCAGTCGGGCCACCAACTTACATTGCATGTGGTTAGTGTTTCTGTCCTAGGAGTGTGTGAAAGTCTGTAAAGTTGCACTTCGGTGAAGCTGCTGGGACTGCGGTCACTTTCAGACACGTGCACCCACGGAGCAGCTCCACGGGGTGCTTTCGCCTCCTGCCAGAGGCTCGTGCCAATGGGAGTGAGGACGCAGTCCCTGGCCTCCTGACTCATGATTGAGGGAGCTTCATTCGGGGACAGCTCAGCCTATTGGGGTGGCAGCTTCATATCCTGGCCCGCGGGCAGGCACGGCACTGGAGCGTGGAGGCCCTGGGAGGCTCTGGAGCGGTGTGACTGTTGGAACTGCTGTGGCCTCCGTAGGCCGGGCTGCGGGGCTGCCTCCTGTCCCAGAGCTGCAGGTTCCGTCGTGTGGCTGAGATGCCCCTGCTGGCCCGGGCCCTCCACGCCAGCCCCGCTTTCTGCCTGTGGTCCCTACTGACATGCTCGTGGGAGGCTGGGGAGCCCTGGGCTGAAACTGCATCACCTCATGTCCGAGTCCTTGCTCCTGTGCACTCAGTCTGAGTGTGGGTCAGCCTGCAGGGCTGGAGCCACACCTGGCAGGTGACCAGGTGGGGACGGAAGGTGCCAGGAGGGCAGGGCCGTGTTTGAGCGCGAGTGTGCTCAGTTAACATTCCTCAGGTGACTGTGGACGTAAGGGACGATGGTACCAGGACTCAGAGGTCTTGTCACAGCTCTGACGCTTGTGGTTCTGTCTGCTGTGACGTTAGGGACGCAATAGGAAAGCAGGAAGGGGAAGGGGAGGGTAGCTGTAACGGGATGACTTCCTTTCTAACATGGCGTCGCATCGAACCTGGATTGGCCTGTGGAGCCCGCATCGCCACGCACTGCCTCTGCTGCGGGCTCTGCCCCAGTGTCCCGGCCGGCCCTCCTGCAGCACTGCCTGTCCCCACCCTGCAGGCTGCCACACTGAGGCTCAGCTGTGCAGCCTGCTGGGTGATGGAGCTTGGGGCTGGCGTGGGCATCTTGCCTGCAGGAGCCATCCCCGGGATCCCACTGACCCGGTCACTGTCCCACTGCAGCTCTAGGAGGGTCCCAGCCCAGACACTTGACGCTGCTTCATATTTCCATACTTGAAACATTTTTCATTCTGATGGGTGAAAATTGGGACTTCTGTGTTTTTTATCAGGGAGACTGACCCTGCGTTACCTCTTAATAAATGGCTCTGCTTTCCAGCCTCTGTTCAGAGTGCAGGCAGCAGAACAAGGCTCTTGTCCAAGGGCCAGCCCCCAGGGTCAACCGCTTCACGAAGCCGTTTGCAAAAAAGCTCTACTTCTACTTCTTTGAAATGACTCCAACCCCGTCGCCCCCGCCTGCTGCCTCCTGCCCGTAGTCTGAGTCACTAAGGCTTCTGCCTAGGCGCCGTGGTCGGCAAACTCATCAGTCCACAGAGCCAAATATCAGCAGTACGATTGAAATTTCTTTTGAGAGCCAAATTTTTTAAACTTGAACTTCTTCTAAGCCACTTCTTCAAAATAGACTCGCCCAGGCCGTGGTATTTCATGGAAGAGCCACCCTCAAGGGGCCAAAGAGCCGCAGGTGGCTCGCGAGCCACAGTTTGCCGACCACGGGCCTAGGGCACGTGCAAGCCAAGGTTCAGAGCGCCTCCTCGCAGACCGTTGGTCTCCAATGGTCGGTGCACTTGCCGGGTGGGGCAGGTGCTCACCACCTCAGTGACGTGAAGAAGCTTTTCCAGGAATAAAGGTTTTTGGCAACTGAACCTTGTAGGGTATCCCCCCGCGCATGTTAGGGTCACAGAGGGAAAGTGTCGGGGTCACATCGTGTGTCCTGGAGCTCGGGCACTAATCGCGGTGCGTGCGCGACAAGGCCTGGTGCAGTGCTCCGTGAGTGCCCAGCTGCCTCCAAAGGCCACGCCTCTGTCTCGTCGTCCCCTCGAGCGCTGTGCAAGGACCCGGAGGTGCGCGGCCCTCACCTGGCTTCCGTCCTCCAGGCAGCAGGGCTGGAGGTGGGTGGGCGGTCAGGTGGGGCGTGGTTACTGCAGGGCCCGAGCACGCGTGTGAGCAGCACTGGGTGAGGTGCGCGCAGACGGGGTCTTGTGTGAAGATTGCCGGAGAGAGATTCATGGCGGCACCTCTGACTGGTCGCCTTCCCAAGTGGTTGTCTGGTGTCCATTTACAAAGCGGTTCTGGTTTGCCTGACATGAATGGTTTGGCTCTGATTGGTCGGGAGGAAATGCTGGCTTGTGGGAGGCAATTAACTGTGTCCACGGTTTTTTGATAGGCGGCGCGTCTCTCTACGTGGACAGGATTCTGTGGCTGGCCACGTACACTTCGTCATCCTTTTCGTCATTCTTAGTGCAGCTTTTTCGAGTGGTTTTAATGAAGCTCGATTATGAATCAGAAAATTCCAAATTGAAAAGCTATGAACCAAACGATGGCGAATCAGAAAGCTGTAAGTCAGAAAGCCATGCCTCACAAGGTACTTCATTAACGTTTTCTCTTTTTCCACCAAACAATGCTTTCGAGGTGGAGAAAGCACTCCTTTCCCAGCGTGGCGCGCACGCTTCTGCTTGCACGGCCTCGGCGCGGTCTCGTGGCTCAGGCTTTCCTCTGGGAGCGACGGAGGGGCCCTGTCTTCTGTGTGTGGCTCAGTTTTCTGACAGTTGACCAGTGTTGGAACATTTCTAAGTCACTTTTTTAAAACCCTCACGCGAGGACATGCTTATGGATTTGTTTTCGTTTTTAGAGAGAGGTACTGGGGAGGAGAGACGGGGGGGGGGGGGGGGCGGGGGAGACATCGATCGGTTGCCTCCGGCATGTGCCCTGACTTGGAATCGAACTCCCAACCTTTGGGTGCATGGGAGGACGCTCCCCCCACCTGAGCCGCACGGCCAGGGCTTTAAGTCGCCTTTCAAATAAAACGCGATCGGCTCAGTTTCGGGTGCTCTTCCTGCTCGAACGGCATTTACAACGACGCCTGGACGCGTGCAAGCAGCCCCTGTGCGTGTGTTGGTGGGCGTCCTGTCTAGCCAGCGGGGCCTGACACTCTCTTCCTGTCTCCTGTGCTCCTGCCTGAGCGAGCCACCGCGGTGCTGAGCCGGTGGCCGCACGTGCGCTCGGCCGGGCCGGCTCCTCGGGCCTGGGAGGCGTTGGAACGCGGAGCTTTCTCAGCCTCTCTTGCGTGTGTTGCAGCTCGTTCAGATCCCTGTGGGAGGAGGACAGTAAAAGAGTTTCTCAGAGAGGACGGTGACCTCAGTGTAAATGGGGAGTCGTGTAAGTATGGCCTCGTCTCGCACCCTGCTCTTGGGTGATTCCCAGGTTGCACGCAGGCCCCTGACGCTGGGGCCTCGCTCCACGAACTCGCGCCTCCCTGGGTGGGCGGGGTGGCCCGAGCTGCTGCTTAATCCTTAACAATAGAAGCTAGTGCCACCAGGTTCATTGGCTTTGCCTTTTCTCTTGTTCGTAATTGAGTTTCCTGTTTTTTAAAACTGCCATTGTTGTGCACAGTTTTCAAATGGACAAGGTTTGCATATTAACTGCTTGTCACCACCACCCGCAGGTGATGACTGTCGGGGGACGGGTACGGAGCACCTCGAAACCCACACAGCCACCCTCCTGCGGTCCCCCAAGACAGAGAGGGCAGCAGGGACCGCGCGGCCCACCCTGTCTCGTGCAGGTTGTCTCTCACTCTCTTCCACTTTTGTCATGTTCTCCACAAATGCCTGCTGTTCCTTGTCCACATTTGGAATTCAGATGCCCATTAAAAAAGGACAGGATTTGAGTTAACTTGGTTTAAGATATGGAGACTATCTCTCTCTCAAACTTATTTGTAAGTGTATTTAGTATGAATTAAGTGAATGATGAAAGAACTTACTTGAGGTTTCATTAAAGGTTTAGCTCAGCGACGGCTGTCTGCCCCTCCCGGGCAGCAGGGAGATTTACATAGTTAGGTGTCTGGTTTGTACCTGTAAGTTTCTTGGTAAAGGGGCACCTTTTAAGGGGAGCCTTTTTTTTAAGCTAAGCTTCAAAAATAGTTGTCAACTGTTAATTAATAAACATAACACAGTCGACTTTCAAAACCCTCTTAAACCATGTTTCTTTGCATATCAGCCATGTCGGAATTATTTAATGTTTCAGGAGTCGGCACACACATGCTAATAGGAGTGGCTAACTCAGCAATCACTCTTAAAAACGAAGCAGAATGGCTTGCTCAGCGCTGTCATGCGTGATGTGCATTGTGTGACGGGGCGCTGTGTGCTCGCTTCTCGCACCCCGTGGCCACCACTCCAGAGCCCTCCCGCTGGGCCGCGCTGGCCCATGGGTGTGCATCTGGTCCTGAGTGGCCCTGTCTCTGCTGAGCGTGTTACTGGTGTCTGCGGGGTTTTACGTGCCTCTCTCCCTGTGACTCCGCAGACATGTCCGCAGCCTGCGGGCAGCTGCCCCGCCCTGGCATCCGCGGGCAGGAGGGGGGGAGGCGTCCCACAGCAGCCTCGTCTGAGTTCATGTCAGTGTCTTGCTTGGATGCTTTGTTTTTGTTTTTCTGGAGAAGGGAGTCAACTTCCTCAGAGGAGAATTGGGGTAAAATGAGACTAGCAGGTGTGTCCGGCCGTGTGGTCACTGTGGAGAGCTGCTGCTCTGGGGTCTCGTGTGAGTGTGTCCCCTGCACGCGTCTGTCTGCCACAGGTCACGTCGCGGAGCGGGCGCTGCGGAGGATCGGAGCGGCAGGGCAGTCTGTGTCGCGGGCCGTGTGGTCGGCCCTCTGGCTGGCCGCGGCGGCTCCAGGTGGTTATGCTGGCTGTGTGTCACACTCTCCAGGCTGGGCCGCTAACACCGCAGTGAACGGCTCCCCTAACCAGCGAGCATCCCCCGCGTGGCCCGTGCCTGCTCCTCCTGTGGAGCGCTTCCTTCTGGGCTTGGTGCATGGGCTCTGTCTGTCCTCAGTGTCTGATGCTGTGGGGGCTGGCTGCCCGGTTTGGCCGTGACCGAGATGCATGCTCTGTGTCCCCTCCCAGTCGTGTCTGGTGTGCTGACGAGCACTCCGTGTGGCTGCAGCCTGTGCTGTCCGTGTTGGAGCGTGTGGATTGCTGCTGTGCTGACCAGCACCCCTTAACATACCTGCTCCTAAACTGCAGCCCCTCGACTCCCCACACGACTACCCGTCAGTTTCCCGCGCTCCCAGCTTGGCCTCACTAAGCGGTTCTCTTAGGAGCTGGCTTTCCGCGAACGCTCCCGGGACTGTGGTGTTTCCTCTTTCAGGGAAGGCAGCCTCTGGCGTGTTCTGGTGGCTGGGGAGCGGATGGTACCAGTTCGTGACTTTGGTTTCTTGGCTGAACGTGTTTCTTCTTACAAGGTAAGGACACTGATGGCACATCTGTTTGGTGTTTTGAAGAACTGATTTTGTGCCCTAGCCAGTGTGGCTCAGTGGATGGAGCTTCGGCCTGTGGACCGAAGGGTCCCAGGTTTGATTCCGGTCAAAGCTCCTCCACAGCCTGGGCCCTGGTCAGGGTGCCTGCAGGAGGCAACCCATCAATGTGTTTCTCTCTGTCACATGGATGTTTCTCTCTGTCTTCCCCTCTCTCTCCTCTCTCTAAAAGATCAGTGGAAAAATGTCCTTGGGTGAGGATTAACAAAAAACATACCAATTTTGTGCTAAGTGTAGGACATCATTTGATTTATCCTATCTAATGAAAGAGTAATATGCAAATTGACCATCACTCCAACACACAAGATGGCTGCCCCCATGTGGACACAAGATGGCCAGCAGGGGAGGGCAGTTAGGGGTGACCAGGCCTGCAGAGGAGGGAAGTTGTGGGCAATGAGGCCAGCAGGGGAGGGAAGTTGGGAGGGACCAGGCCTGCAAGGGGGTAATCAAACCTGTAGGGGAGAGCAGTTGGGGGAGACCCAGGCCTGCAGGGGAGGGCAGTTGGGGGGACTAGATCTGCAGGGGAGGGCACTTAGGGGTGACCATGCCTGCAGGGGAGAGCATTTAGGAATGACCAGGCCTGCAGGGGAGGGCAGTTAGGGGTGACCCAGCCTTCAGGGGAGGGCAGTTAGGGGCAAACAGGCTGGCAGGGGAGCAGTTAGGCATCAATCAGGCTGACAGGGAAGTGGTTAGGGGGTGATCAGGCTGGCAGGCAGAGAGTTATTGGCAATCAGGAAGGCAGGCAGGTGAGCAGTTGGGAGCCAGCAGTCCTGCATTGTGAGAGGGATGTCGGACTGCCCGTTTAGGGATCGGGCCTAAACGGGCAGTCGGACATCCCTCGAGGGGTCCCAGATTGGAGAGGGTGCAGGCTGGGCTGAGGGACACACACACACACACACACCCCATGCACGAATTTCGTGCACTGGGCCTCTAGTTGTTTTATAATGATTTAGCTTATATTTATAGTCATGTAGTATGGTATGTTAATGCCCTGCACTCACATGTCATTTTATGTTTTACGAAATGCTTTCCTGTTCTTAGGGGAGGGTCACTCGGGGAGGAGGCCCTGTCAGGGCTGGGGCAGCTCCCACGGCCCAGGGTACCTCGGGGCCCATGAGGGAGGCACCCCGTGCTCCCAGCGGCCTGTGTGTGCTGGTTGACGTGAGCCCAAGCCACCACTTAGAGGCAGGGCTCCTGCAGTGGAGACACACCTGGTGGGGAAACTGCTTTCTAACCTGTGGGCCCCTCTCATGGGACCCGGGGGCAGGAGGGGAGGTGCCACCTGGAGAGGTCAAGTGAACGGGGACCCCTGCCTTGTGCTTCCTCACAGCAAACGTCCTTATTTCTAGGTGCCTTCGGAATATGTGCAAGTTTCTCATCGTGCTCATTCCACTACTCCTCTTCCTCGGTGAGTAAGATGTAACCGCATTCGCTGGGAGGGCCCCTGCACACCATCTGGTGGTGCGGAGTGAGCGTCGGGCGTCGGTGCTCCTTGCGGGAGGCGGTGTGCCTGTGCCGATCGCGACCGCGTGGTTTTCTCTCCTTCAAGGTGCCGGCCTTTCCTTACGAGGCCAGGACAGCTTCCTCTCCCTCCTGCCTGTGTTCCGCTGGACACACCCCCTCGGAGCGCAGAGGGTGGATGACCCCAGAGACATGTTCACACCTGATACTTCTCACCTGAGCCCGCCTCCAGAGGTGAGCAGTTAGAGGCCTCACCTGGCATTGCAGGTGCAAGGGTGCCCTGTTTTAGGAAATGCTTTTAAATATCAAGCTCCTTAAATGCTCTGAAATAGTACAAGTGATGCCTCTGTAAATGCCTCCTCGTTCAGTTCATTTAATCTGAAGAAGAATAGTGTCCATCACTTTGGGAAAACAAAGTGCAGAGGAGAAAATGAAGACCACCACTGGCTTCCACGCAAGGAAATGCGCCAATGGCATTTTTGCTTACTTTCCTTTCATGTGTTTGTGTGCGCTGTGGTTGACACTTTGCCGCACTGTTCTGTCTCGTAGGTATTTGGGGGGGGGGGGTGTTAAAGATTTTTTGTTGATTTTTAGAGAAAGAGGGAGAGAAACATCGATGTGAGAGTGACACATCGGTGGGCTGCCTCCCGGACACCCTCTTCTGGGATTGAACCCGAAACCCGGCACGTGCCTCGGCCGTGAATGAAGTGGCGACACCTTGGTGCACAGGGCGACCCCAGCCACAGCCACGCCGGCCAGGGCTCTGCTTTGTAGCTTTGACTTCCCTGCAGTGAGGTTCCCTGGTGCCGGTTGTATGTCGCCCTCACGTTGTGTGGGAACGCTCCTTCCTGGTTTAGGGTGCTGCGGAGGCGTCTCCCTGGCGTTGGATGAGTGAGGTGGAGAGGCAGGTGACCTCGCTGTCCGGACAGTGCCAGAGCCGTGATGAGAAGCTGCGAGAACTGACAGCTTCGCTCCAAAAGCTGCAAGTGCGGGTGGACCAGATGGACGACGGGGGTGCCGGGGTGTCGTCCCTGGTGACGAGCGTGGTGGGGCAGCACTTGAGGGACCTTGGAGCTGGCGGGCTGCTGGGCTCCCAGGTAAGGCTGCGAGGCCCTCGTCGTGTTTCCTCTGGGACCAAGGTCAGGAGGACACAGCCGTGGGACCTGGTCCTGCCCTTCATTTCGGACTGAAGAAAACCAGCACCAGTGTGGAGGAGGCGGGTGAAGGTCCTTTTCCTTGAGCATACCAAGGAAAGGAGACCTGCACGGGGCTGCTCGTGACTCCACATGGGACAGCAGCTGCTCTGCGTTGCTACGCGCAGGGCGAGCTTGGCGTCCCACCCACAGCCTGGGTCCCCGGGGCATCTAGCTGAGGCCCCTGAGTGCTCTCCGGGCACAGATGCTCGTGACAGGCAGCTCCCAAATGAGAGGTGGCCTGCAGGCCGCCTTAGTGCGTGTGGGTCACTCGAGTCCTTGGAAGAAAAAAGGACTTTGGGAAAAGAAGAACCGTTCTCTGGTGTGGAGATCCGAAGTCCGGTTGGCTCAGTAAGCTTGGCCCACTGTTTGGTGAGCACCGGTCACGGTGGCCCCAGAAGGAGCCCCAGCTTGTCTGCGCAGGCAGCCACGGGGTCTTTCTCCGGCGCTGCCGGCACGGTCTCGGGTCTCCGACGTGGCGGTGGAAAGAGAGCCGTGGTGGGTGGTGAGCCCTTGCAGTGCTCTGCCACGTTGGAACCAGACGCGCTCCACACGTGGTTTCTGCGTGGGAATACTTGCCGGGTGTGTATCTGCCGCTCACCTTTCTCTGCCATTTGTTCTCATTGCTCTCCAAGGCCGGCTCGGGGGCCTCCCACCGCCAGCAGGAATCGCGCATCTCAGACTTGGAGGCTCTTCTGGGGAAGCTGGCGGGAAAGTTGGAGGTATTCCTTCTCGTCACTGTGGCCTGGGCCACGTGCTCTCCTACGTGAACGCCCACGAGGGTCGGTGTTGGCACGCCCCAGCCGTGAAGTGCCCTTTCGGGCATCGGCTGCCGTCCTTGATGGACGTGAAGAGGGCCTCTGCTGGGCCAGGGTTTCCCTGGGAGGTCCCTGGTGCTGCCGTGATGCTTCGTGAGCATGTCCAGTTCATGGTCCGAGGTGTCTTTCGAGGGGAGGCCTGTGCCCAGGGATCAGCTGAGGGCCGGCTGAGTCTGTGCCTCCTGCTGGTCACAGCCACCTCCAGAGGCACCTGTGTGCAGACGAGAAGTCCATTTCTGGAGGGAAAGTCTGTATCTCAGATGCTGATGGAGGCAGAGGACGGAGGCCAGGCGCTGGGCTGGCACAGAGCAGGGCACAGCAGGAGGCTGTCGGCTGACCCGGGGGGTGGCGGGCACAGCCACGACCGAGTCAGAACGGTGAGGCCCGCCCAGCAGGTGGGAGAAGGCCTGGTGCTGAGGCAGGGCTCACCTGTCTCCGGGGCCTGAGGCTGCGAGAAGGCCTGTCCGCCCGGCGCAGAGCCCCTCCTGCGCTTTGAGCGGACCCTGCCGCCGCCCTTGTGTGGGCTGTGTGTTCCTGTCCTGTGCTGCCATGGAGGTGACTGCCCGGGCCCTGGCCTGTCCGGAGCCGCGGGTGTGGGACATGCACCAGCCGCTCCTGTGTGACTGCTCCTCTCTGTGTCTGAAAAGCAAACCCTCCCCTCCAGCCAGCAGCCCAGGCTGGGGCTCAGGGGAGGAACCCAGGCAGGCGTGGTTATGCACTATGTAGGTGTGTGTAGTTAACCACATAGGTGGCTTCATGAAAAGCCAGCATGGCATCATGCAAACAGGTGCTTTCTTGTGCTTTCTAGGCCATCCAGAAGGAATTGGAGCAGACCAAGCTGAGGACAGAGAGGTAGGAGGCTCAGATGCGCCATGTTCGGTGTGTCGTGGGGCTGCCATCTGCGGGGACGAGCTCCAGAGGGGACGCAGAGCTGTGTGTCTTCCTGGGAGGGGCCTGTTGTGGCTGCTGCTCTCCACAGCACCCCAGGGCAGGGCCCCTCTTGCTTTGACTTGGAGTGCTTGGAGGACCGCCCTCGGGGCGCAGATAAGCCCAGGCTCATGTCACAGTGGGGGGACTCGGTGCCTGGAGCTCTCTGGCACATGGGCATCGAAGCTCAGCCCTTGTCCTGTGGGCAGGGCCTGCGTGTGAGATGGGCCTTTGCACCCACTGCAGCTGGCCCCTCGGAGCAGGGCTCGGCCTTCTAGCTGTCCCTCTGCCCCCAACAGCCTGGTGCCTCAGCAGGTCCTGGGCTCCTCACTGCGCCCCATGCGTCCCTCTGGAGCCAGCCCTCCCCCGAGCCCTCGGACACTGGACTCCCTTCACTCTTCACTCCTCGTTCCATCACACAAGTCCCTCCCCTGCCCTCCAGTTTGTCTAAATGCAATACCTTCGCCCTTCGTTGCTCTGATTCCTGAGGCTCAACTGGGGACCTTGTCCCCTCTGGCTGCATGTCCGGCCTGGGTCAGGCTGGACCTGTGTGCTGTGTGTCTCTGTGTGTCTGTGTCTGGCCGGCGGTCGGCCGCAGGTGCACCCTTGGGCGAGGGGGCCCCTCAGGGACCTGGCCTGAGTGTGTGGAGCTCCTGTGCATGAGGCACAGGCTGACGTCACCCACTGTGTCTGGGACCGTGCTTCTCCCGACTTCGCTGAGCCTGTTCTCTCCTCCCCCACCGCCAGCACGCCCGGGCAGGAGCAGCACCTGCTGTCCATGGTGGCGCAGCTGGAGCGTGAGCTGGAGCACCTGAGGTCAGAGGTGGCAGCGTGGCGGCCTCTGAGGAGCAGCTGTGAGGAGGCCCACACGGTCCTCGGAAAGGTAAGCCTCCTCCGACCCTACGTCTCGGGATCGGAGCGAGTAGAGAGCACCTGCTTCCGCGACTGCCCGGGCGCCGTTCCGTACACAAGGGTGCGGAGCAGTAACGCCGCGGGCGTTTCTGGAAACAGTGCCATTTAAATGCTCTGCGCCCCTCACCGGGGGCCTCAGTGCTAGGTGGGCGAGGCCGGACGCAGCGGTGCCCCCTCCTCGGCCTGAGGCACAGGCTCCACTTATGCTGTGCCCTCCCACTCTTGTTCTCTGAGCTACTCCAGCGTGTCTGGAGGGGTTCTTCCCTTTAACTGAGGGGTGGAAGCCACCGCGGCGTGGCTCAGTGGTTCAGCGCAGCCTATGAACAGGAGTTTGGGGTTTGATTCCCGCTCAGGGCACAGGCCCAGGGTGGGGGTGCGATCCCCAGTGGGGGGCGTGCAGGAGGCAGCCGATCAGTGATTCTCGTTCATCCTTGATATTTCTGTCTCTCTCCCTTCCTCTCTGAAGTCAGTAAAAACATATTAAGGGGGTGTGTGTGTGTGTGTGTGTGTGTGTGTGTGTGGTGAGCTGAGGGACACTGCCATCGTATCGAAGGGGAGGGGCTGCGGAGCGGCGTGATTTCTCGTCTCTATCCTCGTGGTTTTATAAGGTCGATGCCCAGGTCCGAGAGACGGTGAGACTCCTGCTCTCCGGCGACCAGCAGGACGGCTCCCTGGCCTGGCTGCTGCAGCAGCTGTCTGCCCAGTTCGTCAGCAAGGGCGACCTGCAGGCTCTGCTGCGAGAGCTGGAGCTGCAGATGCTGCAGAACATCACCCGCCACATTTCTGTGACAAGACAGGGGCCAACCTCGGAAGCCATCATGGCCGCGGTGACCTCGGAGGGGACTTCTGGGATCACAGAAGCGGTAGGTGGAGAGGGAGGGAGGTGACACTGTGGCAAGGGCGATGAGGGCCGGGTCTTGAGCAGCCAGATGGGCAGTGACAGGGTGGGTGCTCAGCCAGGGAGATGCAGAGGTCATGGGCGCCCAGGTGGCACTGCTGCTGGGGAGGATGCTAACCACTGTCCCAGAGTCCGGCTGCCTGGAGCCGCACACCTGAGGCCGTGTCTCCCATCACAGAACCAGGCCGCAGTGCCTGCTCTGAGCCTGTGTGGCCACCACTCTGCGTGCCAGGGGCTGGGGTGGGGGGAGCCTCGTGGGCAGGGTGGGCGCCCTCCCATGCCCGCCCCGTGGCCCCGCCTGGGTGCAGGCTGCAGTTTGGATTTCCCAAACATCCCCATGCCTGTGGTCCGCAGCCCAGCTGCTGACAATGCTCTCCCTGAAACGCCGGGCCTCCACGCCTGCCGCTAACACGTAGCCTTGTCTCCCCTCCCCTGGGTCGGGTCCCCTCCTGCGCTGCCTCCGCCCAGCAAGCTCGCATCATCGTGAACAACGCGCTCAAGCTGTATTCCCAGGACAAGACCGGCATGGTGGACTTCGCCCTGGAGTCTGGCGGTGAGTGAGCACCTCTGGTGACTGCCAGAGGCCACCTGCTGGCAGTGCAGCTGTAGGGGCACCAGCACTCACTCGGGCTTCCAGGCTGGCTCTCCCCACGCACAGCGCTGTGTGCGGCCGTCAGCTACCTCTCACTTGGGTGCCTTTCCGCGGCTCTGGGGCTCTCCCTGCTGTCAGGGTTCCCCACGGTGCTGGGTGTTGCTGTGGTCTTGAGTGGCTTGCAGTGTGAGCGTCGCAGTGGTGCGTGCTTGTTGTTGTGTGTCCTTGCTTGCCAGGTTCTTACTGTTTTTGGAGAGAGGGAGGCGCGGGGAGAGAGAACATCCATGTGAGAGAGAAACATCAGTTGGTTGCCTCCCGCACGCACCCACACGGGATGGAACCCGCAATGGCCAGGGCGCTTTTTTTTACGAATTGAAGGCAGCCCCAGCAGAAGGACTCACTGTGTTGTGACCCCGCTTTTGTGGTGTCGCCGAGGCGACCTGCACGGAGGTCAGTCACGGGCAGCAGGCAGTTTCTTCCCACGTCTCCCAGGAGGCTGTGCTCGCCGTGTGGGTGCGGGCTCCTCCTGGAACTTGGCGAGCCTCCCTCCGGCGCCTGCCTCCTGCCGGGACCGCAGTCCCCGGGACAGGTCCTCAGCCACAGGCTGCAGCAAACCCGCGGAGAGAGGCGGGGTTCCTCACGGAGTAAGGAGGGTGGTCTGTGGGGGCTGCGTGCCGCCTGCCTGCAGGCTCTGGGCCGAGATCGCAGGCCAGTGTTTACGAGAAATCAGACTGTGGCTCAGGGAAGGGTTGGGGCCACGAACATGCCTTCATCACCTGACCTCTGTGACTTGGGGTCAAACACGGGAAAGTCTCTGTGAAGAAATTGTGGATGCTCGTGGGACACGAGAGAGAAAGACTGAATGACCCCACGGCCGGCTGGCGGGGAGGTTTTGCCTCCCTCCGTGTTACAGAGCACCTGGGGCTTCTGGACGTGTCGCGCTAGGGTTCTGGTTTTCCTGAGAAAAGGAGGCTCTTGAAGCGCTGTCGTGTGGTGAAGGGTTGGCGTCTGCAGGGTGGCGGTGCCCGTACGCACTGGCCGCCTGTTTAGTTTGCCTCATCCCAGCAGCGTAGGAAGGAGGGGCCTGACCCCTACCCCCGGCAGCTGGCCGTGGGCCTATTAAGTCAACCCTCTAACCCTCACGGCCAGGTAGCGGCAGGCCTGATTGGATTCATTATTGTTCACTTAAAAACATGAGCAGCCTGGCTGGTGTGGCTCAGTTGGCTGGAGTGTTGTCTGCGCACTGAAAGGTGGTGGGTTCGACGCCTAGTCAGGGCCCGTGCCTAGGCTGTAGGTTCGATCCCTGATTGGGGTTAGCGTGGGTACAGGAGGCAGCCAACCCATGTTTCTCACACTGATGTTTCTCTCCTCCTCCCCTTTCCTCTCTCTGAAGTCATAGAAACGTATCCTTGTGTGAGGATTTTAAAAAACCATGAACAAAAGTCTATTCAGAGTTGCTGTCCCACGAGGTGGAGGCGGGCAGGAGCAGCCATGCCTCCCGTGTTGGCAGTGCACGCTGCGCAGCTGGACGCAGGCACCTCCTGGCACTGGGCTTGGACCAAGTGGGCGGGGGGGGGCGGGCACTGACCTGGAGTACCAAGGCCCGTCCTCCCTGCGGGGCTGGCGGGCTATTCCAGAGGCGGGCTCAGACCCTGACAGGTCACTGCTTCCAGGGGGCAGCATCCTGAGCACTCGCTGCTCGGAGACGCACGAGACCAAGACGGCGCTCATCAGCCTGTTCGGCATCCCGCTGTGGTACTTCTCCCAGTCGCCCCGCGTCGTGATCCAGGTGAGGAGCTCCGTCCGGGCCCCTGCCCGGCGGCGTGTGCTTGGCGGCTGGCATACTCGGGGTGCCCATCGTGACCAACTCTGTGATGTAGTTTTAGCTTTTTGTGAAGGTGGAGGGTACCTAAGGGCTGTGTGCCCTCGTCTGTGTCCACTCAGTGAGTCTTCACACAGCAGACACATGCGGCCCAGCACCCCGGCCCTCTTGTCCCCTCGCCCCAAGGCTGGCTTGTAACTCAGTCCCATCTTGTCTGAGGTGTGAGCTGCAGGCCCACTGTGCGAGTCGGCTATGCCTGCTCACGCCTGAGAGAGCGAGTGAGCACCCACAGGCGGCACACACACAGGCCCCGCGATTCAGGGCGGTGTGCCTTCCCGCGGCCTCCCTCCTGCACTGGTCTCAGATCCCAAGGCTGCGTGACGAAGAGTGTGAAGCATCAGACACATTCGTTCAGCCTCAGGACTAAACTGCTGCCTTGCAGTATAATGTTTCTGGAAGAACTTTTAACTATTTTTTAACATGAAACATTCACATGGTAGCAACCTTTCACTTAGAAACACACGCTCAGCCTGAAAGAGCTCCGGAAGGAGCTGAGCGGGGAGTGAGTGCCGTCCATGGGCAGTGCTGGCCCTGCCCCGCCCTGCCACTCGCCTGTCCTGGGGGCCGCTGGTGTCTGACCTGCGTAATGCTGGCTCCTCGGTCCGCAGCACTCGCCAGGCTCACCCACATACCTCACCCGCATACCTCAGCTCTGCATGGCCTCAGGCGCACGGTCTGCCCTGTGCCATCGTGCTGGCCTGGGTCCCAGCATGTCCCCTGGAGGTCAGGAGGCAGCTGTCTTCTGCATGGTAGATGTGCGGGGCAAGAGTGGGCCGTGCCTGACCGGGAAGGAGGAGAGGGTGCCGGCTGTGCTGGGGCAGCAGCAGTGGTGGCCGCTCGCAGGAAGGAGTTGTGCCTTCGCAGGGACAGCTGGCGGAGGATGAGCTCCCTCCGATGGGCAGGGCAGCCCCGGCTCAGGCCACACCTCCTAGGAGCACAGCCACGGCTCACTGAAGGCTGCCACACCAGGAACCTGCAGAAACCCACTGGGCACAGAGCACCGAGGGCTTCAGGGAGTCTTGGGGTGGCCACTCCTTCGGACGGCAACGAGTATTTAGGCCCAGGCCCCTTCTCCCAGGGCGAGCAGAGAGGGCACAAAGAACCGAGAATGAGCATCTTTTCCTCGTGTCACTCCGTCCTGCCCCGCCCTCCCGCCTGATCTAGGCCGCATCGCCGAGCCGAGCCGCGGCACCAGGGCAGGGCCTCCTCTGCGGTGGAAAGGACTCTTGCCGCCCGTGTCCTGGGTCGGGTTGTTGTGTACCCTCGCCAGCGTCCCCAGGTGGAAGTGGGCACGCGGGTCAGAGGCCGCTGTGCCGGCTGGGCTTCAGAGCTTGGCCAGCGTGCACATGGTGTGAGCGTGCGCGTCCCACAGCGTCAGCACAGGCGCCCACCTCGGGATGATGGGCGTCTGCTCGGTGAGCCCCCGGGACACCTGCCACGTAGACTTGGTTCCCGGTCCTGTGTGAGCTGGACCTCCTTGTGGCCGGGGCATGGACGCCCCATATGGCCTAGGGGGTGCGTCTCGCCCATTTTCCCCGTGGTTCCGGCCACGTGAGCTCCGCAGAACTCCCTCCTGTGGAGGCAGTCACTGCTCCCCAGGTTGTCTTTCGATTTGGCTTATGGTGACTTTTTACCACGCAAAACGCTTGTGCTTTTATTTCGGTGGAACCCGTCTCTTCTCTTACTGCTCTGCTTTATGAATGGTGACGCGCTTGTCTAGCCACTAAGTGTTAGTGTTTTGCCTTCCCCAGCCGGACATCTATCCAGGGAACTGCTGGGCGTTCAAAGGCTCACAGGGGTACCTGGTGGTGCGGCTGTCGATGGAGATCCATCCGACCAGCTTCACGCTGGAGCACATACCAAAGACACTGTCGCCCACGGGCAACATCACCAGCGCCCCCAAGGACTTCTCCGTCTACGTGAGTGTGCTTGCACCCGGAGGCCCCAGAGGTGCCCTCCTCCCTGCCCACTTTCCTCGAGAGCTTACAGGCAGCGTGGGCCCAGCGGGGGGACAGTTCAGTCTCAGTGATGGAGGAACACCTCTCTCACGGGCAAGGAGTCGCGAAAGAAATGCCCGGTGGCAGCCTCGCAGAGGCCCTGGTCTCCGCGGTGAGGGAGACGGGTTTCCCCTGCGCCTGCTAGAGAGATGCCGTCAACCAGTGTCATTTCCACGATCCAGTGACCATCTGGTTTTGCTTTCAGGGACTAGAAAATGAGTATCAAGAGGAAGGGCAGCTGCTGGGACAGTTCACGTTCGACCAAGAGGGGGAGTCGCTCCAGACCTTCCCCGTTCCGGTGAGCACTTGCCACGCACACTGGTCCCAGCCCCTGGCCCCAGCCAGCAGGCCCCGCCGCCCTGAGCAAGCTGCCAGAGGGCGTGGCTCAGCCTCGGGAAGGGAGCGGAGCTCCTCCCCGCCCCGAACGAGCCTCTGCAGTGCATGCTTTGCTTCCGTCAATGTGTCCTGCACAGAAGTCAAGTCTGTGCTCACGGCGGGTTCTCAGCCACCTGAGCTGTGCCTGTGACTTGGCGCAGTGCCTGCTCCCAGCCTGGCCCGTTCCTCTCAGGAGCCTCGGGGGGTGGGGGGGTGGGGGCGCATGCTGGGCTCGGGAGTGTTGATGTGAAACAGTGTGAATTTTTTTCTCCCTTCGATTTCAGAAAAGACCTGAAAGAGCTTTCCAAATAGTGGAACTTCGGATTTTTTCTAACTGGGGCCATCCTGAGTACACATGTCTCTATCGGTTCAGAGTCCACGGAGACCCTGTCAAGTAGAGACGCTCCTCACTGCTGCTGTGCATCTGTACATACGGGGCAGCCCGAGACACGCGACCTTCCCTCCGTGCACAAGGGCGTGGGACATGTGACGTCCCCTGTCAAATAAACGCTGCTGGCTGCCAGCAGGACACGGGAATTAGCAATGAATGTTGTGCGCCCCTTGCTGTTCTGTCTATGGGAAGCTGCGTGTTGAGGGCTTGGGTGTACGGAGACCCGTCAGCCACGGGATCTCGGAAATTCGTTTGAATGTATGGCTCACAAAGACACTTTGTTTGGGGATTTGTTTTGTACATAAAGCTGTTTATATTCGTTATTTTCTTGACATCAGGAACAAAGCAATGGCGTTAAAGGTTTCATGTGTTCTCGAAGCCTCTACACTTGGCCGACCACCAGTCCTCAGAGGACGTGGGGCAGCTACCAATTTCACCTTCCGCACACAGCTCTGAGGGGTCAGGGTCACCAAACCTCAGTGCCAGACCCCTTTCCTCAGGGTGGGCGGTGCTTCGTTCCACCAGTTGTCTCACCTCGCCAGGTGGGAGGTGATGAAAAGGTGTTTCTCTGTTTCGCTTGCTCCACAGAGAAAGGTTCTCAAAGTCAGAGCTGTGTGCTAGTACCCCGCAGGACACGGGAGAGGGTCACCTCCGTGGCTGACGTGGGTCTGACTGGGACCGGGACGTCCAGGTGTAAACACAGAAGCGTGGGCTCGGGTCTTCACAGGCTCCCCTTCATAATGACCTCCAGTCCTGTGGGGTGTTCAGGGTTTCTTCCCAACTTTGCAAAAGCAAACACTAACACGCGCCCACCACTCAGAGGCCGTTTTTATCCCTGGAGGCATCGCAGGAGACTGTCCAGCGTGGCCGGTGCGTAAAGCCACCACGTCCCGGACTGTCCTCACAGCGGCACTTGCACTGGCTCGGGTGGCACGAAGCTGTCGGCCATTCTCCTCCCGTTCCTGGGAGACCCGTTTGGTCATAATTAATATTTAACACTGAGGCTATTAACACTGAGACTATTTAACACTGAGCAGACTTTATAAATGAGAGATCCACAAGGCACGTAAGATAGTACAGATGTTTTAAAGTTAAGTTTTATTGGGTTAAGACAGTTTCTTGGTGTACCATAAACGCTGTATTTTCAAAAAAGAAAATGATGGTGCTGACAGGTTTTCTGGAGTTTTATGTCTATTGCGCAATAGTCCTCAAATACACAAAACTAGGTAGCTGTTCTTTCTCGTAGCATTGGAGCTGTTGCCTATGCAGTTAGGTTGGATAAAATGTATACAGATGTTTCCTATATTACAGGATAAGTACGAGTCAGAATTTCCTATATAAAACTACATTTGGGAGTTGGGGTGGACATATTTTGAATATTAATTTATTTTTAAAGATGCAGGATAGGACTTTGTGCAGTGTATTTTTGTAAATGCTTTTCCAAATGTCTGGTAGTGCTCCTGTTGCTGCCACCAAACTAAGATGCTATTGAAATGTTTAAATAAAGAGTTTTAATTTTTAAGAGTGCATGTGATACTTGAAATGAACAATAAACAGCGTATTTCTTTCGCCAGTCTGCTTTGTTTCCGCCCGGGCAGCTGTCGGGGAGGGACGACGCGTGTGTCCGTGGGGATCTAATGTAACCGCCTCGCGCTCACCCAGCTTGACCAGCCGTGACGGCGGGGCACCCTTGGGTCGCGACGTCTCGGGGGTCAGGCTGAACTGCAGAGGCTGCTGGACCAGGACGGACTTGGGAAAGGAGACGCATCTCAAAGGAATGTGCCGTCCGGTCTCCCCCCCCCCCGTTACTGACAGGCGTGGCCGGAGCCCGCTTCCCAGCCTCGCCCGGAGCGACGCATTGGTCAAGTTCAGGGCGGGGCCCGCACTCCAGGTCGTGCCTGTTTTCCTCGCGAACAACCGCAACCCTACGCTTGCCCCACGCTGTGCGGACTGAAAGCCCGGGTTGCGCGCGGGGCACTGAGCGGACAATCCGTGGGCGGGGGCTGCGGGGCTGCAGAGGCCCCGCTCCCCGCCCACCTTTGAAAAGGTGGTTGATTTGGGGGAGGGGGAGAACCATCCATGACGAGAGTCAGTGATCAGCTGCCTCCGGCGTGCTCCGCGATGGGGATGGAGCGGGCAAGCCCGGCATGTGCCCGGAAGGGGCATGAACCCGGCTCATAGGTCCGCGCTCAACCAGCCGCAGGGCCTGGCCCACCACACTTTCATTCTGGCCACGGCGTGCCCGCCCAACCTACACACCGCGTCCCGCCTCCCTCCCGCGCAGGCCACGGCGCACTCTTCTGCTCCGCACCCGCTCTTTTCCAAAGACCGGGAATGTGCTGCGGGCTCAGGTCAGTGGGAGGCTGTGGCAGGTGTGCCCTCGGGTGCATGGACGGGCGTGGGTTCACGACACGCACCATCCACAGTCGGTGACCGTCAGGAGCAGTCGGTAGGGGCGCGAGGCGGGAGGAGGCTGCCCTCGGGGGCCTAGTCCCGGCCGGTCTGAACCTGGTCTGCACCGCCCGGCGGCCGCCCGCTGCCGCCGAGCGTGGCCTTGAGACTTGCCGCCGCCGCCGAAGTGGCTGAAACCCTTCATTTTCGAGCCTTTACACACGGCAGCGATCGCTGAACCGGCGGCTGCCCCCCGGGGACCACGCTCCGGCCGCGGCGCTCCCGCCCCCACCTGCGGCCGCCATTGTGGCGTCAGCGCGCCGCCGCGGTCACGTGGCCTCTCGGGCTCCGCCTCCGCCCGCCCCACGTGCTCGCCCCGGCGGAGCCCGCGGTCACGTGGCCGCCCGTCGGCGCGCCCGCCCCCGACCGCGAGGCTCCTCGCGGCCACCGTAGAGGACGTCGGGCGGCCGCCGGGACGGAAGCCGAGAGGCGCTGCCGACCGCGCCTGCGACAGCGTCAGCCCTGCGCGGAGCGCCGGCCCGATGGCGGCGACGGCGGCGATGGCCGAACAGGAGGGCGCCCGCAACGGCGCCCGCAACCGCGGTGGCGTCCAGCGCGTGGAGGGCAAGCTGCGCGCCAGCGTCGAGAAGGGCGAGTACTACGAGGCGCACCAGATGTACCGGACCCTCTTCTTCAGGTAGCGCTGCCGCGGGGTCCCCGCCCGGCGCCCCGCCCCCGCCGCCCATTGGCCCGCGCCACTGCCTGTCGCCACGGCGGTCGGGACGGGCGGCGGGGCGAGGGGCCTGAGCTCCGAGCTCCCCCGCCGGTTCCCCCGCCGCCTCACCGCCCTCACTCGCCTCCCCTGCCCAGCCCCGTGGCCGGTCCCCACCCCCGAGCGCCGTTGGTGCGAAGCCCCCACGCGAGGTCGCACGGCTCTCCGCCCACTCGGAACGCAGTCATCCGCTTGTGTCGGGGCCCGTGCTCGTCGCTCGATGTCGTGTCGGTACCGGATCAGCCGTGTCTGCCACCCGGGCGGCTGTGGCACCTGTGCTGCCCACGTGCGGCCGTGCGCTGGGCCGCGGGAGCCCGGGCGGTGCGTGGGGCGCTGGCTCCGTGCGGGGGTGACCCTGGGTGGAGTGGACGAAGCAAACGTGCCTCCTTCACGTGGCTCAGGGCTCAGCCCTGCGCGGCTGCCCCGTCACGGTGCGTGGGCCGTGACCCATACATGGACTTCATGTGCGTGCGACACTCCCGGCCGGGAAAGACGCGCGTTCGGCGACCGTGGGCGGCTTCAGGGGGGAAACAATGGCAACTCGGAGGCCAGCTGTGGTGGGAGAGCCTTTCTCCAAACCGCCGGCGGGCCCTGGCGCTGCTGGCGCGGCATCCGGGCTGGCCTTGGCGCCGTGGGCCTGGGGGAGCTGTTCCTTTCACGCAGGGCAGGCGGTGCCGGGGCGGCCCGGCGGCCTTGCTGCTTTGACTTCGTTGGCCCATTCGTGTTGGGAGTGAAAGGCCGCGGACGGCGCGCGGGCTGCCCGGCGGAGGGACGGGGTGGACGGCTCTCCAGGGGCAGCCAAGGAAGCGAGTGGCCGCGACCTTCAGCCTCCCGCCGCGCTGAGCCGCCCGAGGCTGGGACAGGAGCGCCGGTGGATTGTGCGGGGCGCTGGCCGTGCGTGGGGGTCTGTACGCGGTGGTTTGCACCAGCGATTCGTCAGCAGAACTGGACCTTCCCGACACAAGCGGGCGCTCCGCTTTGGAGCCGGCCCTGCAGTGGTGGCTGTAGGAGGGACGAGCGTGGCCTCAGGGTGGCCAGGCCCTGGACCCAGGGTCCATCCCCCTGGCCTGGGGGTGGGGAGGAACACGCAGGCTCTCCCAGCCCCGCCCCCACCTGGGCTGGCCTCCACTCTGCTCTGTGCTGACCTGTGACGCAGGCAGCACCTTGGGAATCGGAGCCCTGGCTTCCTCGTGGGCCACCTGAGGCGCTCCTGCCCCCTCCGGAGCCCAGAGCAGGGACCGTGTGTGCCCCTGCCCCCCTCCCTCCCTCCCCCCCCCCCCCCAGCTCACGCTCAGGCCGCATTCTGGTTTGGAACCCTCCACGGCGTGTAGCGCCCCGAGCAGTCAGATGCACCACGTTACACTGATGTTTAATGCCTTCCTGCAAATAAACGCTTCCGTACATTTAAGTATTCACTAACGTGCCAGTGGGTGAGTTGGCACACGCACACCCCCAGAAGCGATGCTGAAAATACCCGTGGCCTCCAGTTTCTCTCCTGCGCACCCTGCTCCGGCCCGAGGCCTCTGCACCAGAGGCCGGCGTGCATTTCCTCGGGTTCTGTCTGACACCGTGAATTCACTCCGCGTGGTCCGTGTTCCTGCCTTCACTGCTGCTGGTAACCGCTGTGCAATGGGCTGCAGCTGGCTGCCCCGCACCCACTGGGTGAGTCACCACGTCATGCCGTTCTAACTCGCTGACATGGTGCCACCCCCTGCCGTTTGAGGACCAGAGAGCTGGAGTTGGGCAGCCCGGCAGGTGGGCGTCGCGTGGGGCTGTGTCCACAGGAGATGTCATGGGCATGGCCGCTGGTTCCTGGGGGCTGAGCCTCAGTCCCACCCAGGGAGGCAGCAGCTGTCTCCCCACTGCGGGCCTGAAATCAGGTCTCCTGCCCCTGGGTTTCCTGCGTTGGCGTTGATGGTTGATTGTGGCCTGTAACCTGTTTTGCCTCAGACCAAATGAAGAAATTTTTAAAAAGAAAGCCTTAAAATACGCGTTCTCTGCTACCCCATGGGTAACCTGAGCTGCCCTACAGAGCCGCTGAGGCTGGCAGCTGTGCCTCAGTTCCGGCTGCGTTCTGGGGGGATGGGGGAACTGAGGGGGCGGGGGCCAGCTGAGACTTGATGTGTCTCTATTGTCATTTGACACGTAGTGATTTCTTTAATTGATTTTTTTTAGAGAGAGAGAGAGAGAGAGAGAAACATCAGTGATGAGAGAGAATCATTGATCGGCTGCCTACCGAACGCCCCCCACTGGGGGATCAAGCCCACAACCCGAGCATGTGCCCTGACGGGAATCGAACCCGGGACCGTTCCGTCCGCAGGCTGACACTGTCCACTGAGTCACACTGGCCAGGGCCATAGTGAGTTTTCAAATTAAGTTTATCGAGGGAACAGCGGTTATGACATAGTTCAGGTGCGCTCCGTTATAATTTGACGCCTGCGAGCTCTCCACCGAGGCCAGTCTCCTTCCCCCGTCCACCCCACACCCGTCCGGGCAGCAGTCCCTTCCTTCTCTCTCTGCAAGTTTGCTTCCGTTTTGCTCCCCATTTTCAGATTCCGCGTGTGAGTGAAGTCACATGGTGTGTGTCTTTCGGTCTGAATGAAGTCACTTAGTGTAATAGCTTCTGGGTCCGTCCATCCATCCATCCGCGTCGTCTCGGGGTAAGATTTCGCTCATTCTTACTGCTGAGTAATACTCCATTGTGCATATGCATGGCGGCTTCATTAGTTTCTTCCTTACTGACTTAGAAACAGGATTTGTCGTTCCGCGTACGCGCTTATTGGCTGACTCTGTACGCATCCTGACGGGGATTGGGCCCCCACTTTGCTGTATGGGGACGGCGCTCCAACCACAAGCCGTGGCCAGGCAGCCCCCAGCTGCTTTGCCAGCGCCCATCGACGGCACGCGGGCTGCTTCCGTGTCCTGGCTGTTGCCGGTAACGCTGCAGTGGACACGGGTGCGCGTGTCTTTTTGAGTGGATGTTTCCATGCTCCTTGGGTAAACACCAGGAGAGGGATTGCCAGGTCACGTGGTCGCTGTTTTTAGTGTCTCTGAGGGAACGTCACACCGTGTTCCCCGGTGGCTGCACCAGCGGGCACCCCCTGGCGTGGCGGGCGCCCGATCTCCGGCCCCGGCCAGGGCTTGCTCTTTCTCGTCTGACGACAGCCTTTCTGACGGGGGAGCCGGTACGGGGGGGTGGGGGGGTCTTGCATTTTCCTCATCGGCGATGCTGAACGTCTCTTCACGTGCTTTTGGATGGAGCGTCCCCCAGCTTCCTGTGTGGGCCATCGGCCCGCGGGTGAGGTTTTAACGGAAAGCCTCCCGCTACGCGTGCCGCCGCGTGTGCCTGCCTTGACGTCGGGCACATACGGAGTCGCGAGTGTTCGTGGTCCTGATGGGTTGCCCTTTCTCGGTATAAGACGTCCGTCTTTGTCTCCTGTTACCGTTCTTGACCTGACGTTTATTCTGTCTGATGTAAGCATGGCGGCACCTGCTTCCTTCCGGACTCCGCGTGCTGGGGTGCCGCGTCCCCCTTCCTCCGAGTCTATAGTCTCTGGAGCTGGGTGGGTCCAGTTTCCGGGTCCGTCGGCTGCTCGGAGCCGAGATGGTGAGCCCGTCCACTCACCTCCGGTGACGAGTGCTGGCTGGTGACTCCGGCAACCCCGTCCCCACCGTCCTTCCCGGTCCCTGTCGCCGTTCCAGGTGGGGGTTTGCTCTGACGTTGTTCTCTGCTGCATGCGTCATGCCTCCGCTCTGGGTTTTTGTCCCGGAGAAAGCGCCCTTGTTCTTCCCGCAGCTGCTTACCTCCATCTGCCGACAGGCTTGTGCCTCCCTCCCTCCCAGGTGTCCTGTCGCCTCTCCATGCTGCTCTCAGCCGCTACGTGGAGTTTTCTTAAACTGTGAGGGGACGCTTACTGGGAGAACCAGGGTGGCAGAAAAAGCAATTCCCAGAAGAAATGGGCTCAGGGAACGCGTTACAGAGGCAACGGAAGGGCCCTGGGAGCCGGGAGCGAGGAAGCCGATGCGAAGGGGCCTGGGGCGGGCAGGCGGGAGGGAAGGCAGGACCGTCTTGGAGGGGCGCCACTTTAATGCCCTTTGCCTTTCCCTTTTATGCTTCATTAAGTGCTTAACACCCTGTTCGGCCTGTCTGTCACCTTCGGTAGAAGCCCCTGTCGGCCGCGCCCACCGGAGCCTCTTTCTCCTGCATGTGAGGATGCCTTCTGCAGGCTCGGGGCTGGCGCCTCTCTGTGCGGAGTACACCCTCCGCTCCGGCCCTCCGGCTGCTGTTCTCCGCCAGAAACCGGGGCCTGGGGTTTCCTCTGGTGAAGGTCTCCCCGGCCGCCTGGAGGACTCGGTTTTGTCCTTAACTTCTGAGTTTTTTACAATGTGTCTTGTTACTTCCTGCCTTGACTATCGGGGAGTCCCCCGCCCCCCAATACCCATTGTCCCAGGTTGCCCTTTCCCTTTCGGATTGAGTGGAGAGCTCCCCTCTCCCATGGAGTCTTGTCTGTCTGTCTGTCCATCCTCCAGCCCCGATTCTCCCAGGGGGTCGGCTCTGTCCCGTCGCCCTGGGCGGCCTTCTCATGGGGGACCTCCGCTCCAGTGTCTGTCTGTCCCCTTCACAGTGTCGGTCTCTGGGGTCGGGCTCGCTGTGCGCGTGGGTGCTGTTGAGTCCCGGTGTGTCTTAGCGCTCCATGGTGGCAGCTGTGGGTTCTCTGCGTGACGTTGAACTTGCTATCTGCAGACTCGCCTCCTGTGCTGCCCGTCGTGGTGTTCATGGTGTTTCGTGGTTGTGCCTCTCGCTGGTGGCAAGTGGTGGACACCTGTCTCACGGAGGCACTGTGGGGCTTTATAACTCAGCTGGTGGGCAGTCACAGGTTTGCCAGCAGATGGCGCTCTACACGGTGTGGTTACACCTGGGCCGCCTGCGCTCCGGGGCAGGGTGGGGGTCCCTGTGGGCACGGAGCCGCTGCCTGCGGAGGATTTGCAAGCCTGCTGGGCCGCTCCCCCCTCCCCACGTCCCAGGTGCCGCTCCTCTGGTTTCTGAGATATTAGTTACCTCACTGCCTGAGGTGAAAGGGCCCAGTTGTCTCATGAGGAAGCCCAGACGGGCTGGTTGCTGTCCCTTGGGGTGGACGCTGTGGCCCTGGGTCCATGCAGGTGGAGCTGTGGCTGTGGTGCTGTCTGCAGGACCAGGCCGTTTGTGTGCACGTGTGTGTGTGTGTGTGTGTGTGTGTGTGTGTGAGGGAGATGAGGGCACAGTGCTGAGGCAGGACCAGGCCGTGTGTGTGTGTGTGCACGTGTGTGTGTGTGTGTGTGATGAGGGCACAGTGCTGAGGCAGGAAGGGGCCGTGTGTGTGTGTGTGTGCACGTGTGTGTGTGAGATGAGGGCACAATGCTGAGGCAGGAAGGGGCTGTGTGTGTATGCATGTGTGTGTGCACGTGTGTGTGCACGTGTGTGTGCACGTGTGTGTGAGATGAGGGCACAGTGCTGAGGCAGGAAGGGGCCGTGTGTGTGTGCACGTGTGTGTGCACGTGTGTGTGCACGTGTGTGTGTGAGATGAGGGCACAGTGCTGAGGCAGGAAGGGCCCTGCGACGACCTGCGCTGGTGCAGGGTTTCCTGCGAGTCCCAGGCCGAACCGCCGGCCTGCTGCGGGCAGGATGGGCGTGTGGTGGGGCCTTGTTGAGGACAGACCTTCTCGTGGGGACGGGGACAGCCCACCATCGCTCCCCCTGGGGGAGGGAAGCCGCGGCCTGGCCTCTGCACCCAGCGGTGTGTGCCCACAGATGGGTTCCTTCCTAGCTGTGCTCGCCGCCCGCACAGCTCCGTGCCAACTTGCTTCCTGCGCTTCTCAGGCTGCTCTGCTGCCCTGGACACTGTGCGGACGGACCCGTCCCGTCCAGCCGTCTGCCTCCAGTCCCTGCAGGCTCCTCCCCCGCCCCCCCAGGCCCTGCCCTTGGTGACCCACGCGTTCGGAGTGGGTGCCTATACACGGCCAGGGCTGGCGGTGCCTCCCATGGAAGGGAGGGCACGCTGAGGACGTCGGCGCAGCCACGGCGGGCGTTGTGCCGTCCTGTGTGCCGTCCTGGCCTTCGGTTCCGCCCCATAGGTGCGGGCTCATCCAGCCTTTTGTGGTCCCTCTGACAACCCTGGGTCTGAGTTCCTGCTCACGTCGTCCAGTCATGAGGCCACAGGGCACCCGGTCTGCTGTCCTGAGGCCCCGTCGCTGAGCGCAGGGGCTCCATGCAGCCGGGCAGGGCAGAGCGCAGCCCCCGGGGGGCGGGGCCTCGGGAACCCGCACGCAGCCTGTGCCGCTCCGGTGGGAGGGCCTCCGCCTCCCGGCCCCTGCTGGGCTGCGTGGGCGACCTGACTGGCTCTGCTCCGCTGCAGGTACATGTCACAGAGCAAGCACGCCGAGGCCCGCGAGCTCATGTGCTCGGGGGCGCTGCTCTTCTTCAGCCACGGCCAGGTGAGCAGGGGCGCGCACGGGTCTCCTCCGCGGGCGGGGGGGGGGGGGGGAGGGGGGAGGGGGCGGACGGGCGGGGCGCGGGCGGGGCTGTCTGTGGGCGGGGCCTCGCGCCCAGGCTGGCGTCTGTCATCTGGGCTGCTGGGCTGTGTCTTCTCAACACAGAGCTCTCTCTCTAGCCACGTGGTTCCTGTCTGTTTCCGTGTTCTGTAGCAAAACAGCGCTGCGGACCTGTCCATGCTGGTCCTGGAGTCGCTGGAGAAGGCAGAGGTGGACGTGGCCGACGAGCTGCTGGGTGAGGCTTCTCAGGGCGCTCCAGGGTCCTTTCACCTGAGGGGTTCAGGGCTACGACCCCTGCACATGCACCACACACGGAGGCCGCTGTGCTGTGCTGTGCTGTGCTGTGCCGTCCCAGGGGTTCCTGCAGCGGCCTCTGCCCCCAGCTGTGCCCCCCACCCCCACCCCCCGCCGGGCAGGCTCCTCTGGGCAGCACTGGGCCCGGGGGCTGGGGGAGGAGGGGGTGTCCAGCACCACCCGCCAGGGGCTGCCAGCTGCCTGGGAAGTGGTGGTGTCTGCTCACTGTGGGGGTGCTGTAGGAAGCTGAGTCCGGCTGCCCTCCCCTGAACAGGGCGCTCTCTCTGTTGTTTTCAGAAAATCTGGCCAAACTATTTAGTCTGATGGACCCGAACTCTCCAGAGCGAGTGGCCTTTGTGTCCAGGGCCCTGAAGTGGTCCAGCGGGGGCTCCGGGCGGCTGGGCCATCCCCGGCTGCACCAGCTGCTGGCCCTCACCCTGTGGCGAGGTGGGTCTGGGGCCCGTGGGCTGGGAAGGCGGTAGGGGCCCTGCGCGCTCGTGGCTTCTGCTTATCCCGCCTTGGCCAACGAGGACCGGGGTTCCCTGTCGCTGAGCTAAGGCCATACCACACCGGCCGCCACCCTTGGTTCTCACCTAGCGAGGGGCAGCCCTGAGGCGTGAGGCCGGAGTGACCTGGGAGGTGGCCCCTGGGCCTGGCCCTTCCTCCCCGGTCCCTGGAGGGCCTCCTGTGCGGATGCGCTCCCCACCCGCACGGGGCTGTTCCCCTCGCACGGCCTGCCTCTGCTCAGCGTCCAGCATGCGTCCTGGACCCGGTCTGCTCGGCGCAGGGAGAGGCAGGCGGGGAGCACCCGCCTCGGTGCAGCTCCTCACACGGTCAGGGGGCTGTGAGGCCGTGTGCAGTCAGTGCCTCCCCGCCTCACTCAGCGTGTCTCTGGGGCCCCCACCCCTCATGCCCCGGCTGTACCTGAGGACGCGTGCGCTCCTGTCCTCACGGGTCACCCGAGTGGTGCGCAGGGGCCCAGCCTGTGCGTTGGAAGCCAGGACCTCAGAGGTACAGGCCGGAGGCAGCTCTGCCGACGGGGGCGGGCGAGCCTTGGAGGCGGCTCTGCACTCGCACCAGCTGCCCGGAGCCAGCCTGCGGGCTGTGTGTGCGACCGGACAACAGCAGCCGGGAAGGGACTCCTGACTGCCCTCCGGCCTGCGCCCCTCGCAGTGACAGCCTCTCCCTTTGCAGAGCAGAACTACTGCGAGTCCCGGTACCACTTCCTGCACTCGGCCGACGGGGAGGGCTGCGCCAACATGCTGGTGGAGTACTCCACGTCCCGTGGCTTCCGCAGCGAGGTGGACATGTTCGTGGCCCAGGCCGTCCTGCAGTAGGTGTCCCGCACAGACGCGGGGGCGGGGCGGGGCCTCTGGAATCACGTGACATCCCGCTGGGCCACACAGGCCGCGCCCCTCCCGGCTCTCAGGAGCCGTTGCAGGCGGGCTTCTGTGACATGCGGGTGAGCAGGGAGAGAAGGAGGTTTTTGTGTTTTACACAAACTAGAGCCCAGCGCACGGAATCACGCGGCCCCGCCCACCCACGTGCGCCTCGCTCTGCTTCGGCCGCCACCCGCCGTCTCTGGCTGTGTTCGCGTCCGGTTTTGATCCAACAGGCGGTGCTCACGTCACCTCGGGCTGTTTGTTTTTGTCTTGCCCCCTCCCCGTTACCGCGCACGCTTTTCACTTTGATTAGCAGGTTTTGGGCCGCATCTTGCGATGTGGTGTGAACCTGCTTTCAGGCTTTTTTCAGAGGCTGTGTGGCCTCCAGACGTGTCTGCACCGAAGCCTTTTCCTCTGGGGACGCTGCGGCTTCGCTCCCGGGGCCCTGGGCCTCCGTCTGTTAGGCCCTCTCCGTTTCCTTTCCTTCGGTTTACCGTGCAAGTGTGGGAACTCACACGGGGGACAGAGGTGCGGGGTGGGCACGCACACACACACACACACACACACACACCCCCGTCAGCAGGGCCGCCCGGCTCCAGGCGCCCTGCCTTTTCCAGCCTGAGCCTGTCCCTTCCTGACGGGACGTTTCCCATGGGTGCGTGGCATTCCTCCCACCAACACGCCTGCATGTGGCCGGGTGCTGGGACGGGGCTGCTGTGACTGAAGGTCCTGCCCGCATGGCAGGCCCGACCGACTGGCAGTGAGCACGTTCGCCGTCCCGCTCACTGCCCGGCCAGCGGGTTCAGCGCAGACACCTCTGGAGTGGGCGTGGCTCTGCGTAGAGAGTCTCCAGCCCCTTCTCTCGGATCCCCCTTTGTGCCGTAAGGAGGTGACCCCGCCCCACACACCTCGGCCCGCCCACCGGGGAGATGTCCTCCCTGGACCCTCAGACCATTGGCCCCAGGTGCCGACAGGTGTGCGGACAAACTCATCCTCACCCTGTCGCCTCCCACGCGTGTTACTCCCATCAGCTGGGAGGCGTGAAAGCCCAGCTTGCTCACGGCAGGGCTGCAGGCCCGGGAGTGCGCGTCCCCTGTGTGCCGTGGGGGCCGCGGCTGGGAGAGGGCCCACAGCTCACCGGTGGGCGACAGGCCTGTTCCCGTGATGGCACGTGCTCATTTCCAGGTTCCTCTGCTTGAAGAACAAAAGCAGTGCGTCCGTGGTGTTCACGACGTACACCCAGAAGCACCCGTCCATCGAGGACGGCCCTCCATTCGTGCAGCCGCTGCTCAACTTCATCTGGTTCCTGCTGTTGGCCCTAGACGGGTGAGGGGGGAGGGGGTGGGGGGTGAGCGTGCATCGATGCTTGAGCATCTGCAGGGGTATGTGGTGTGTGTAGGTGTGTGTGAGTGCATAGATGTGAGCGTGTGCGGGAGTATGGGTATGTGTAGGTGTGTGTGAGTGCATAGATGTGAGCGTGTGCGGGAGTATGGGTATGTGTAGGTGTGGGTGTATGTGGGAGTGAAGGTGTGTGTGAGTGGGAGAGTGTGGGTGTGTGAGTGTAGGCGTCTGAGTCGGGATGTGGGTGTAGGCCTGTGAGTGGTGTGTAGGCATCTGCGTGGGGGTGGGTGTAGGGCTGTGAGTGTGGGTGTAGGCATCTGCGTGGGGGTGGGTGTAGGGCTGTGAGTGGTGTGTAGGGCTGTGAGTGGTGTGTAGGCGTCTGCGTGGGGGGTGGGTGTAGGGCTGTGAGTGGGTATAGGGCTGTGAGTGGGTGTAGGGCTGTGAGTGGTGTGTAGGGCTGTGAGTGGTGTGTAGGCGTCTGCGTGGGGGTGGGTGTAGGGCTGTGAGTGGTGTGTAGGCGTCTGCGTGGGGGGTGGGTGTAGGGCTGTGAGTGGGTGTAGGGCTGTGAGTGGTGTGTAGGCGTCTGCGTGGGGGTGGGGGGTGGCCTTTCTGCCGCCCCTGGTGTCTGCAGACCACGGAGCTGTGCCTTGCTGTCTCGTTTCAGAGGCAAACTGACCGTGTTCACGGTGCTGTGTGAGCAGTACCAGCCGTCCCTCCGGAGGGACCCCATGTACAACGAGGTGAGGCCCGCAGGCGTTGGGCTCAGCAGGAGGGGCCTCGCATGGAGGGCGGTGGGGCCACGGCGCGTCCCTCACGCGTGTGTTTGCTCCGTCAGTACCTCGACAGGATAGGACAGCTCTTCTTCGGGGTGCCGCCCAAGCAGACGTCTTCCTACGGAGGCTTGCTAGGTAAGGCCCGCGGGGCGGGGCCGCCTGCCTGTTCTCCCCCTCCCCCAACTCGCCCCGGAAGGAGGCCAGGTCTCTCTCCGGCTGTTCATCGTGGTGACGGGCACATAACATAACTGCCGTTCTCACGCCTCTGGGTGCAGTTCAAGGGCCACAAGGACCTTCACCTGGGCCCCAGCCCCTCCCGCCTGCTCCTGGCGCCTCTCACAGGCGGTCCCACAGGCTGTCCTGTCTGGCTAATGGTCCGTGTGCGTCACATGCACGGGTGTCCCTCGCGGGACACAGGCCAGCTCCTGCCATTGGCTCCGTGAACACGGGTGTGCCCGGGTCTGAGGCCTCCCCGTGCGTGGGTACAAGCCCTGCAGGGAGCTGCCGGTCCCACGTTGGTTCCGTGCTCACTGACAGGCTGCCCGACAGCGTTCCCGCAGGTGCAGGGCGGGGGCCCGGGACGTGAGGGGCCTCTCGTGGTGGCCGACCTGCACGTCCATCTTTTCACGGGCTCCTCGGCCACCCGTGTGTCTGACCTTGGCCACCCGTGTGTCTGTCCATGCAGCCACGTGGCCTTTTTGAACTGGGAGTGGCGTGGGGGCGTGGGGGCGTGGGGGCAGGGCCTCTGACGAGGTGTGCGCTTCCAGGCAACCTTCTGAGCAGCCTCATGGGCTCCTCGGAGCAGGAAGGCGACGACAGCCAGGACGACAGCAGCCCCATCGAGCTCGACTGACGCCCCGACCTGCACGAAGAGGCGCCCTGCCTGGCGGCGGGTTCGAGGGCCTGGCCGTGGCTCCCCGGCCGCGGCGGTCCTGTCGGCTGTTGGTGTGCCCTGGCTGAGGGCACGGGCTGTGTGGCGTGGCCTCCGACTGACCCACAATAAAGCACAGGCTTGCGCGCCACCGCCTCTCCGTCCTTTGTTTGGGGTTTGCTTTGGGTGCCGCGGGCTGACACAGGCACCGGGTCGGGGGCTGCCATCGGCCGCCCCCCCGTGGACGCCTGTGCCAAACCCGGAACCAGCCTGCACGGTGGCACCGCAGACATCGGAGCTGCCGGACGCCGCCCCGGACGCGATATTTATTTCCTGGTGACGACTCCTTCCCCGCGGCCTAGGTTGTAACCAAGTGCCCGACCCACGCGCAGCCCGGCCCTCAGCTCTCCCAGATGTTCCCGGGACGACAGCCGGGACACTTTATTTTTTCACAATTACAGTCAGAGTTGTAGATTGTTACACAGCGATCATGCATGAAGGAGCGGACTAGGCCATTCTGTTTGCTGTAAAAATGGAATTTAAAGGGAGGTGTGCTCATCGTTGAATTTAAATAAATTCTTTCTACTGGGCTTGCTGTGCTCGTCCTTTCTGGGGGCGCCGGGGCGGGGCGGAGGGACGCAGCACGACCCGTGGGAATCGCCTCTGCGTTTGGAGAAGCCAAACCTGCCATCAGGTTCAGGTCACAGCTGCTGTGAGCGGCTGGGGACTCGGCGCTGACGGGCCCTGAGGTTGGAGCCCCCCACCAGCTGTCCAAGGGTTCTCTGGGGTGGGTGGTGAGGGCCATGGGGAAGGTGGGGTGCAGGGTCAGAACCCACAACTTCTCCCCCAGTCCCGCCAGGTTTGGGGACACTCAGAGCAGAACAAGGGCCTGCGCTTGACCCCTCTGCCCACAGCCACCGGCACAGGGATGGCCCCGCCCACCAGCCCTGTGTGGGCAGGTTTCCCGCCGGCCTGGTCCCGTCCCCCAGGCCTAACATCGTCCTCTGATTCCTTGCTAGGTGGTTGGTCTCCTGGGGCACGCGCACGCACACGCACACGCGCACGCTCACAGACACTTGCACCTCTGGCTTCGGGCGGTTGCAGCTGGCCCTGCCTGGGGGCCTCAGGGTCTCCCTCAGACCCACGATCCTGCCGCCGGCTGCAGTCCCCACACAGTGAGCCAGTGTGGATGGCGGGGCGGTGCTGCGGGGGCGGCGGCCGGTTCTAAGCAAGGGACCCACTGACTGCCCCTCTGGGTTGGGCACCTCAACCGCAGGAAGTGTTGGCTCCCCAACGCGGCCATCCTGAGGACCCTGCCCTGGCTGAGCTGAACAGCAACAGGCCAATGAGGGGGCCCCTCTGCAGCACCCCCATCTAGGTTTACAGCTGCTCTGAGCAGGCCAGCAGGAGTGGGCTCAGGGACAGCCCCTGGTGCCCCCACCTACATCTGGGTGACGGGCACGTTCTGGGCACGGCCCCTTCCCCGCTGTGGGCAGGTCTTCCTGGGGCCCACGGCCCCACACCAGCCTCCACCGCTCAGATCAAGCCACAGCCCGCTTTATTCCAGGCTGTGACGGGCGGGGGCTGGAGGGAAGCAGACACCCCGCTTTGAGGCGCCCCCCCCCCCGCCCCGGCCCCAGGCTCCCCTGGGGGTCATGGTTTGGCTGGGCAGGACGAGGGGCGGGGGCTGGAGGCAGCCAAGGTATCTGGCAGGTGACCCCCCCACCTCAACCAGGCACTGGGGCCTCTGGGGAAACGGGGCGCCCATGCCACCCCCTCTGCCTAAACCCCTTCTCACAGACACCCTCCAAGGCGTGGAGCCAGGGCACCTGGGACGTCTCGGGGCTGTGACTGCTGACTGACGACAGCAGCTCGCTGGGGCCCAGGAGAGCTGAGCTCAGGCCTCCTTCCTCCAAGGGGTCAGACAGCAAGGTCGGGCCTGGGAGTGGGGGTCACTGGGCAGCGCTGAGCCCTGAACTGGGCCTGTGAGGTGCCCCGGGGGGCTGAGTGCAGGCAGCCTGGGCTGGGCACTAGGTGGGGGCCTCTGACCCCAGGACCCATGGCTTTAGGGCCAGGTCTGTGTCGTTCCCCGCCCCCCCCCCCTCCAGCCCCCAGACCCCACGACTAACACAGCAGAGGCTCAATAAATACTTGTTCAGGGGGCGGGGGGGAGGGGGGAAAGGGGGGAGGGGGAGGGGAGGGAGGGGGTGGGGAGAGGGGCAGCACAGGGGGCCTGCAGGCCACCTGCTGCCCCACAGTCCAGCCACCTGATCAGGGTGGGTCCTGCTCAGGGGGATGGGTGGCAGGGGAGGAAGGGTGGTCAGTGGGTCGGGGCGGGGAGGGAGGGGACAGCAGCATGATGGGGTCAGAGGTCAGACAGGTTGGCCCACGATGAGGTTCTAGAGAAACAGGTCCTGGTGGTGAGGGCTCAGGGCCCCGCGGAGCCCAGACTGCCCCCGGGACTGAGCCTGGGCTGTCCTGGGGCTGGTGGCCAGCTTCCTTGGTCCGCAGCCCCTCGGTCCGCAGCCCCCACGGCCAGGCCGGATGAGTCCCGTCCTCGGCCCCAGGACCAGCTCTCAGGGCTTGTGTTTGAAGTGAGCTTCCACTGGAAAAGGGACGGGCGCTGGGCTTGGTCACGGCCGGGCAGGTTGCCGGTGGCCCCCGGCCCGCCTGCCCGGCCCTCACCTGCGTACTCCTGGGGCAGCATGGGCCTGTCCACCACCTTCCGGAAGGCCTCCACCCACGCCCGCTGCTCCAGCTCCGTCTCACAGGCCAGCAGGAACCTGCGCTCCGGCGTGACGATGGTGATGCCGTGGGGCCAGTGGTGGCCCTGGGTGGACGGCGGGAGCCCGTCCAGCACCGTGTAGCCGCTCTCCCGGCTGCCGATGAAGACTTCCCCCCGGGCGAAGGCGTCCTGCGGGGGGGGAGGGGAGGGGCAGGCTGACCAGCAGCCCCGGCCCACCACCCGCGGGTGCGGGGCCACGAGGGCAGTTTCCGGGCAGCTCCCGGTCCGAGCCCAGCTTCGCGCAGGGCTGGTGAGGCCACGCGGGCCCGAGCCTTCCCTCCCCCGCAGCAGGGCCGCCCCAGGCGGGCGCCCAGTCTCACGTGCGGGAGCAGGAGGCACGCCCCCCGCCCGGCGCGGCCCTGCCCTACCAGGGGGGTCCTTGAAGTACATGAGCCTCCGGTCGTCCATGGTGAACCAGCGCCGCCGGAAGCCTTCCGTCTGCTGTGGGTCAGAGCCGGCTCGGGTTGGCCTGATGCGGCCCTTCCCCAAGCCGACCGCAGCTCAGCACGGGGGGGGGGGGGGGGGGGCCGGGCCCATCACCCAGCAGCCTCCTCCTGCTCCTGTGGGCACCGGCCCGGGGCCTGGCACCTGCTGCTCCTGCTGTGCCCCCTCCACTGCCCCAGCCTGCGCCTCCCGCCCGCCCGCCAGTGCCTCGCCCTCCCTGTGGGCCCAGGCGGGGTCTGGGCTGGGGGCCACCTGGGTCCTGGGGGGGCCCAGCAGGGGCACAGGTATGTGAAGGAGGGGCGGGGCCTGACCTGAGGTCCCCTCCCCCTGGTCGTGGGCCGGTGGGGGCCTCTGCTCTTACAAAACATTTTGGGGGCCCGGGCCATCCATACCCAGATGACC